>JAXQQM020059528.1:0-45574 GCA_034641835.2 Pinus albicaulis
GTATGCCACACTTCACAAAAACCTTTACTATGGAATGTGATGCCTCAAGAAATGGAATTTTTGTTGTTTTAATGCAAGAAGTAAGACCCATTTATTTTTAAAGCTGTCCAATCAAAGGAAATTATTTACAAAAGGATATTTATGAGAAGGAAATGTTGGTAATGCTACATGAACTAAAGAAATGGTGACCTTACCTAATGGGAAAACACTTCGTGGTAAATATTGATCATGATAGTCTTAAACAATTTTTGGAACAAAGAATATCTTCAGAAGAGCAACAAAAATGGGTCACAAATATGTTGGGTTATGAATTTCAAATTATCTACAAAAAGGGGAAGTGAAAAGTTGTTGTAGATGCACTCTCAAGAAAGGATGAAGAGGTACGTTGCACTGAAAATTGTCATCTTGACATTCTGCTATCTGTATGAACACATTATCACTCATAATTCCTCTTCTGCAAGTCTAACACATCAGTTCCTCATGTCAAGCCTTAAAAATAAGAGAAAAGCTCTCAAAAGTCTCTAAAATTCTAGTATCACACTTTCTCTTTGTCTTACCTGTTGTACTGCACCTAATCTTCATAACTCCTGCGTACATGAATGCACTTTATCTTTGTTAAGGGTGCAGACCCCTTTAAAAGATTAAAAAGGCACAAAGTAAACCCAGAAGCTCACTTTCTGTCATTTCTAGAAGCCTTTGGAAGGAATATTGCGGTGGCAAGTTCGCTCTTTTTACATTCATGCATCCCATGCCTTAAGGAGATAACCACTTGATGTGAGGAGCTTATCCCTTTGAAGGAGGACTCTATCCCTTCATTGCTGGAACTGAAACCTTCTCTTTTGCACTATTAAAATAGGCCTTGGGTAGCCTCAAAAGGATTTCAGGCTTTAGAATTATTTGAGGTAAAGTGTTGTTGGGATTCAGACTCATTTAACTGAGATTTTGCCAGGAAAGATCACATACCTCTATCTGTATTGGTTGGAAGAGTGCAAGTCTTGTCAAAGTAGAGGATATTCCTGCTTTCTGACCCCGGGAAGGCCTGTTCAACATCAAGTCTAAGGTTGTAAGGTTTTATTTATTCAAATTTAATACAAATGAATTCATTTTTCTCAATAAATTGTTAATTAACTGTTTATTTCATGGATTCCGTTATCACTCAGGTTTTCCTTGAAGTTGGGGAAAATGAAAGTATACCCGAGGTAACCAAAAACCAACCTTCAGATGTAGAATCTAGCCAATCTACATCCAGAGAGGGCTTTAACTTTATGATTTATATTTGTTCTTAGAAAGTTTTAGGATAGTTATAGATCTAAGAGTTTGTTTGAAAATGGTGGAATTCGCCAAATGAGGGCAAGGTTGAATATTTTTAGGCCATTGGGCTATGGAGTCAAAGGATGGCTTTACTGGATTTCTATTCTACACGCAAGATGGCTTTGCAGGGCAAGATAGCCAAACAGAGAACAATCCTTAAAATTTAAAGTGGATGGAATGGGTTTGAAGGGATGAAAGGCAGTTAAGAATCTTTCACCATGTTCAAAAGAAAGAAATGAAATGATTACAAATAAAGAGCAGTGAAGAATTATTTACTATAGTAATCAAAATGTTTACATTAGCGAAGCAAGAGCAATTAAGAATTCGTCGCTTATAACTAATTTAGAGGAAAACATTTAGAATAATCACAACTGAACTTAGAGTACAATTAAGTAAATTCTGAGTTATTCTTTTATGTCAATTATTCAGAAATGAACACAATGATATTATAAACAGATATAAAACTTAAGACATAGGATAGAAAGACTTATTGAACTGTAGTCCAACACATGAATCCTGCAGAAAGTCCTGAGCTTCAAATTGTCATCCAGCAAGCCACAAATAAATTTCTCCAAAACACTTTTTATTCCAAAAACATCAATGTCACAGTGAAGTAGTAGAATCAACCCTCAAAAATTTCTTTGAGGGTTTATTTATACAAAAAATGATTGAAAATATCTCACACTAACCTAGCAAATAATCTAGGGTGACTAATGAATAAGTTACAATAAGAAGGAGACAAATGGTCTCGTAGATAAGGCAAAAAGTAATTGCTGGTGTGTTGTTTCCTCCCTTTGTGGATGTGCTGGAGGCAGGTCCTACAATAGGGCTCGATGCTGTCATTTTGAGTAATTATTTTTTACTTCCTTGCTTGTCTGATACTCTTCGTTTCTACTGATACTCTTTTAACTGCAAAACTGATACTCTTTAATATTTGCTCCTCTATTTATCCTTTACATAATAGTAAAAGGCAAAATTCTCTACCCGAAGATAAATTTCACAAAATTTCCAATAGGTCTTCCCACCATTTGTCTTCTGCTATTATGGTTCTTTTGATATTTCTCAATGTTTCATCGGCCTCTGTGTATCTGAAAAAATTGGGCTGATGTGGGAACAAATACCTTATTTCATGCTCAAGATGAAACAAATTCTTTAACCTGTCGTATAGATTCCTCCCTGTAGGCAATGTTGATTCTGATGAGCTGGTAGAGGAACATGTGACGTTGTGAGTATGTATATTTAATTTGTTGACATAAGTTTCCAATTCCATTATTTTCTCTTCTGAAAGCATCGGACTGGGCAACCCGCTGGCTAATAAAACATTAAACCTTTCTTTAAATGCACTGACCTCTTGCTGGATATCTGAGCATTTTCTTTCCAGATTTTGCATAAAAGTTCTCTTGGTAAAAACCCTTTTTATTCTAAAATAGTACCTGTCCTATCCTCAATTCCAAGCTTTGCAAGCTGCTGCTTGGTCTGGGTGTTCAAAAACTATATAAGTTGATTTTCTTGCTCAGGTTTATCCCTTAATTCTTCTCTTGTTTTGTCAATTTCTTCCTGAGCTACTTTAACCAAGTCATTTAGTTCAAAGATTATTTGAACAAAGGACCAAATACTCTTTATTGAATCAATAATGTTATTCCAAAGAATTTTGTTTATTTCTCTTAAAGGCTTTTCTAATGAGAGATATTTTTCTAAAGCTTTACCCAATTTTTCCAGCCTCTTAATTTCCCTTGTATTATCAGCAACAGTATTTTTTTACATATCATATCTTTGTTCCAAATTTGTGAGCTGCAATTTTGTAGACTGAAGTTCTGTGACTCTGAGTTTTAAGCTTTCCATTTGTTTTACTAATTCATCAGAACTTAAGCTAGAAGTGTTCACCTGTAATGGATCTGTTTGTTGATCTGCTGCTGTTGTACCTGTACCTGTTGTAGATGTCTGCATGATAGCTTCCTTTTCTTTTAATGCCTGCTCCAGTTCTTTCTCGGTCTCACTCAGTTGCTCAGTCATTTTTAGGAGCAATTCCATCATTTCTTCTTGTGAATTTTCCTTCAAAACTTCTTGAGTTTGGGGATGCCTTGAGGCTGGCAATTTCAATTGCTTTCTCAGTGCAGCAATATCATCATCCTTCTTTTTAATCAGTGCCTCTATGCTTTTTAAATCTTTGGGATTATGACCCAAACTGATGATTATTTCTTCCAGAGATTTTATTCTGTTATCCTTTGCCTGAGAAGAAGCTTTCTCAATTTGCAACTGGGTATTTGTATTATTTAAAGAATTTTGCAATCGATGGGCTGCCATTGCTTTATCAGTAAGGGTAGAATATATAATTTCCCCAGTTTTTTTATGTAATTCTATTTGGTCTAATGGATGAATGTCTTTTCCTAGGACCTCAAAATTGGTCCTAATGTAATTAGATGCTGTCTTGGGTTTTGGCACTTTTGATTTGAAATGGCTCATCATCATTTTCCCTTGCTGAATGTCAAAAGCTGACATTAATCTTTCTTGATTGTGTGGATCCATTCTAAGATACTGATCATATACCTCCATCCTCAATGGGTCATTCTTGGCTTTTATATTAATGAAAGTCTTCTTTATATCACCTGCATCTGTCTTTGGCTGTTTAAAGGAATATACTTCAGTGCTCAACTGTTTTTGTAATTCTTTTCCTTTATGACCTGTGTGTGTTTCACTAACTGAACCAGTTAGTTGAATATCCTCTCTTTCATCATCAATGATTTCATCTATAGATTCCACTTATCGGAGTGGATTCAGTTTCTGCCTTTTAGCTTGATGTTGTTGTGAGAATTCTTTGGAATGAGTGGGATCTGCAACCTGTATTTTCTTGCCTATTTCCATATTAGATGGAGTCTGCAATTCTAAAACTTCAGGGTGATTAACTTGAGTAGGAGAAACCTGTGTTTGATCTGGTGCCTTGGAAGTTTGAGGGTTTTCTGTCATAATGAAAGTTTCAATGACTTGTACTTCAGGTTCTTTCCCTTTGCCTTTAGACTCAACTGCAATTGATGGACTGATTTCCTGTAATCCCTGTTGAAGATTTCCTGCTGAAGAAGTGCCAATATGAGGTACCTGCACTTGCCCAAAAGATTCTAGGTCAAACATTTTCTTAAGATCTTTCATAATTTTGTTCATATTGTCTTCTTCACTATCTTGCTCAACTAGTGTTCCTTCCATCCACTCATCTTGATTAACATATTGTTCTATTTCTGGAATTCTGTGGTGAAAGTAGGGTGCTGATTTGTTCTTCATTCTTTTGTCACAGATAAAACTGAATGGATCATAAGGAATCCAACGTAAACTCTTTTGTAACTTGAAATGGTTTTGCAATATATTTTCTGCTTCCTGTTCAACATCCCTAGAATTGCATATAAAGGGACCTAACTGACTTTTGATTCTGAGTTGGGCTTTCTTTTTAGCATTACAAAAATGAATAACATCAGAATTATTCATTTTCCTGAAATATTCTAAGGCAAAAAGTCTCATAGGCACATATTTAGGCAATTTGAATGGACAAAGTTCACATCCATATATTCTGATTTCTGAATAATTTTGGTATAAATACCAGTCCCCAACTTTGTATGTCCTTGAAAGCTGCAAAGTTTTCTTAATCTCATTGCTGAGCCTTGGAGGAGCAACTCCTGTCAACAAGGTAGTTGCAGGATGTATGAAAAGATCAATGAACTCAGCATAAGAATAGGGAGAATTATAGGAACTGTGAGTTATGGCGGACCAAAATATAACAGATCTAGGGTTTCCCTTGGCATCAAGCTTTTGAACAGGAAAAGGGAACTTCTCTGATTGATAATAGATGATGAGATGGTAAATGACTGAGGAATATTTAAACACTTTCTCATTATCTAGCCTCATGAACTGGTCATGGATTTTATTGGCAATGAAAGATGCAAAGT
Organism: Pinus albicaulis; assembly: GCA_034641835.2. NCBI lineage: Eukaryota > Viridiplantae > Streptophyta > Pinopsida > Pinales > Pinaceae > Pinus > Pinus albicaulis. The sequence goes on from JAXQQM020059528.1 coordinate 5,244, forward strand.
CATATTTTACAGCAGGAGGCTGTCCAGGAGTGAAGATGGATAATAATACTAGGGTTAATTCATCAACATACTCACTAGTATTAAAACCCAGTACAAAGGATATCATATTCAGGATGAGCTTGCCTAAATTAGTAAAATAAGCAAAACCATAGGGAGGAGGGCCCTTAGGTTGGTGTTCAGGTAACATAAAGGTCTAGCAAATGCATTTCAATTTTTCTTGGGACAATTGGGTAGAATTTTCAAGTAGTTCTTCCATGGACAAGGGAGTAAGGTTTTGATCAGGTTCAAAATGGAGCATTGTATTGATAGCTTGAGGAGTAATGGGGAAAATGATACTCTGGTCTGGGGATAACACTGCTCTTTGAGTTGGATCATAATTGGAATGGCAGTAGTGGATAATTTCTGGGAAAATATGGACTGAGGGGATGAGATATCTTGGGAAATTGGATTCCCATAACCCAATGACATCCAAACCTTTCGAGTAATCATCTCTGCAGTGACAATAACTTCGAAGGGGATTTTCATCGAACACTAAGTCTTTAATTTGAAAGTCTTTATCCACTAATGGAAAGTATTCCAATTCTCTGTGGGGAGCATTTAATGGAGCTACACGCAGGGCTACCGGGACTTCCATTTTGGTTCTTGTGTATTCAAAGTGGAAGCTCCGGGGGTTTTTCACAGAAATGGGCGTAATTTCAGCTGTGAAAGTATTCTTTTGGTTGCAAGAACTAAAACAGACCAATATAAAACTTATTTTCAGATTATGGCTTGAATTTAACACTAGAATGCGGATTTTTTACAGAGTTCCAGCAGGAAAACGGAAAAATACCTGTTTTATGGAAAATGTCGAGATTTACAGGTACTGGTCAATGGCAGATGAATGCTCGGGCACTGGTATAACAATGGCGTTCCGCAATTTTGGTTGACGGCGGCTTAAACAGTGGAATTTTCGAATTTTTCAGTGGAGGGTGCAGTCGCTTTCAACAGAGAAAATGACAGAAAATACACGGAATTTTGTTTTATTTACAAAGTCAATAGGGATTTTTTTTATTTTTTCGAGGATGACGTCATTATTGTACGGGAGGACACGTCACCGGGATCGGGCGGTAAGCGGTAATTTCCGCACCGCTTTCGGGGGTTGGCGGTTTTTTGTGAGATGGGAGCGATTCCATTCGGAGATCAACACGTGGCTGATGCACTGTTTCAAAACCACCGTGATCCCGCGCGTTAACGATCGGACGATGGATGGCTAGCGGAATTACAGCGGGCCGTTGATCCAGGAATGAGCGATCGGACGGGTGATATGACGTGAAGATGGCGAGGGATTTAACGTGCGGGCCCAAAAGAATTATTGTTTAATTAAATATTCCGGGCGACTTCTGATTGGTTGGAGGTCCGATTATTAATTAATCCGAATGATTAATTAATCCCTGTATTATACGGGTGAATAGTCGATTTAGTTTTAAGCTTCGAGTTCTTTGGAACTAGGAATGTGTACGATTGGGACATAGGAAAAAAAATACAAAGGGGATGGGTTATTTGTTTTAAATTTCAAACACTATAAAACATATTTTAAAACCCTTTTAGAAATGTTTTATTAGTGATAGTAAATATGATTTATTAACCATAGGGGCGGGGATAGTATATATAGGTATTTTTAGTCAAAGGGTTTTTATTGTGGGATTTTTTATTTAATAAAGTGGATTAAATAGACTTTGGCCAAAACTTAGAATAAATGGGTTTTTGGGTTATTATTATAAAATGGAATTATAGATAATAGGATAAGGTGTTTCAATAAGGATTTAATACATAAATCAGATGTTAATATGACAAAGGGATAAGGAAAACTCAAAATACTTTACACAATCTAAGAAAGTGAAGATTTCTGAAGCAAATTGTATCATCTCAACTTCAACACTTAAACATAGAATAGTAAGTAATTTTGAGGGATTATTTTGGAAATTTGCATGATTTTCCTAAGTAAAATAGAATTTTACTTAGGAAAAGATTAAAAGGGAATGATTATAATGATAAATAATTTCAAGTACTTAGGTTCTTTTTGATCATTAGGCCAAGGGTCCGGTCCCTCCAAAAGTCGAGGAAATGCCTTGAGCCCCTTTAATCTTCAAATACCTTAGCACTTTGGGGAAATTAGTAAAACTCTTAGGGAAAGTGAGATGGAAATTAATAATTCTGTTGCCCACTTCGTGAAATACTTCAATGTGTTTCACCTTGATGTAGTCGTAAAGGTTAAACACGTTGCTTTCATCATTCTGTCCACAGAAAACTTACCCTTCCATCTACCTACCCTATCTACTACTTTACCTACCATTTTCTTCTTTATTAAAATTGCATATTGTAAGCCATATCAATCTTCTTTTCTTTTACAAAGGCAAATCTATCTAATTCTACCCTTATTACATCGAGGGGCTCGGTTAAGTGAGCACCTTTTGTTAACTCTGCCTATCTGTTTATACGCACCAAAGATTAGGCTATTGAATGGAGAATGTTATTCTCTATTCTACAACATGAAATTGAAACATGAACGAGTCAAGTTTAAATAGTTTGACTCTTCATAAATTGTGGCAAAAGTTTGACAAGTTGCACACAATTACTTTATTACAAAAATGAAATAGTAGTGGCATTTTGACTTGCACACTTTCCTTGATCTATTTTTTTGTTTGGGGTTCATTTCTTTCACTTTTTTGACCAATTTATTTTTCTTACCCTTTGATTTTTCTTTTAGGGTATACCCTCTTTACATTTTTAAAATTTTTGATTTTTGATTTTTTTAAGAATATGGAACACCTTTGCATAAGAAAAAGTTTGAACATATTGCATGGTTCAATAAGACAATCATGAAAAATGACACCTATTGATATGATCTAACAACGAGTCCAATTGAGTATGGATTTTTCCTTGGCAGCGAAGTACGAGAACAACCAGTCGATTTATCCTCAAAATGTCTTCAAGTAGACATATAATCTGCTTTTTAAAACGAAAACTGTTATTATATATGATAGTGAAACTTTTGAAGCTTAGGGCCTTCACTTTGGGCTTAAACTCCAAGAAGTCACCATCCAATCAAAACTGATGCATTAGAAAAGGATATATTATGTACAAGTTAGAAAAAATCATAACATCCTAGTAAATAGGATCAAAATAGTGCTTTAGCATTCAACCATTGACTGGTCCTTCCTTAGCTTCTGAATTGTCCAAATTCTTCAAAAAATATGTGTTGTTTCCCTGTAGAGCATGAATGATGTAAGGTCCTTTCCATAAGAAATCAAATTTCCCATGTTTCCCTTTATCTTCCCTTCTTGAATCCCATCTTAGAACTTTATCTTCTACTTGAAAATCTTCCGCTTTAGTTCTTTTCTCAAAAATTTTCTTTAATTTTTCCTGCAAGACTTGGGATCGTTGATACACTTCTTCTCTGGTTTGCTGCAAGTGAATTGTTTGGTTAATTCTTCTCTGAATATCATTTGGTTCCACTTGAGCCTCCTGAAGTAACTTCATAACAGGAATTCCTAAGGATGATGGAAAACTTGCCTCAATGCCATAAACTAATTCATATGGACTGGTCCCAATTGATTTCTTAGTTGTAAGTCTGTCTGCCCACAATGCATTGATCAGTTTCTTATGCCAATTCTTTTTATTTTTTTCCAATAATTTTTTAATGATATTAATAAGGCTTTTATTGGAAGATTTTGCCAGTCCATTACCCTAGGGGTAATAGGTTGTTGAATGGCCTAAAGTGATGTGATATTTATTGCAGAAACTAATCATTTTCTTAGACTTAAATGCATCAGCATTATCTGTTATAATTTTCTCTGTACAGCCAAATCTTGAAAGCATATTAGTTTCTAGAAACCCTATAATTACAGAATCATTGGCTTGTCTACATGGGATATCTTCAATCCATTTAGTAAAGTAATCTGTGGGAGTAAGAATCTATCTGTGTTGCCCAGAATAAGGGGGATGGATTTATCCAATAAAATCCAGTCCCCATTGTTGAAAGGGTCTCTCTGTGGAAATTGGTTTTAAAGGTAAAGGTAACAACTTTCTTTTGCCCTCAAAGATCTGACACTTATGACAAGAAGTTACAAATTTCTTAACATAAAAAAACAAGGTTGGCCAGTAAAAACCAGCCCTTAAGATTTTTTCTGCAGTTGAATTCCAGTAGAGATGTCCACCACAATCCCCTGCATGAAATTCATTAAGTACCTTGTCAGCTTCATCTTTCAATAAACAATTTAATAAGATTCCATCATGATTCTTCCAAAAAAGAGTCTTATCTAAAATACAATATTTTAAAGATGTCATTTTCAAAAATCTTTGTTTCATTCTGGACAACCCTGGAGGAGCTTGCAGGTTTAGCAAAACATAAATGATATCAGTGTACCAGGGTGAATCTAAAAAGGCTTGACTGATGTGTGGAGTCGCCATCTCCTTTTCTTCATCCAGATCGTTGATGTCCAAGGCTTGGCAATTAGTTTCAGTCATGAGTTGAGCCAAACCTTGACCTTTTATGAGTTTTGTTGGTTTAATCTCCATATCATATTCTAATATGGTAGCTATCCACTTACCTCTTTTGCCTTCAATACCATCTTGAGTCAAGATGTCTTTAACGACAGCATTAGGTACATAAGCTATCACATGATAATATAATATATAAACTCTGAAATCTTTAATTGCTTTTACAAGTGAAAAAGCATGTTTCTCCATGATATTGTATTTCAAAGATGCATCTCTAAGTGCTTTACTAAAAAAAGCTATTGGTTTTTCACATCTATGACCATCTTTTTGTAGTAAAACAGCTGCAACTGTATGTTCAGAAGCAAATGAAAAAATAATGAAATCTCTATCAAATTTTGGAGTGGTAAGAACTGGTGTTCTTGTTAAAGCCATTTTGATTTATTCAAATGATTGCTTGGCTTCTACAATCCAGTCAATGCTTGAATATTTTCTTAGCATGTTAGTAAGAAGTCTAAGTAATTCAGCTAAACTAGAAATGAATCTTCTCAAAAAGTTAATCTTTCTTATGAAAGCTTGAAGTTCTTTAATGTTTCTGGGATGAGGTATCTACAAAATTTCTTGTATTCTTTCAGGATCAATTTTAATGCCATCTTTAGAAATAATGTGACCTAGGAGCTTTCCTTCTTCCAAACCAAACAATGACTTTTTAGGATTTAAGGAAATACCATACTTTCTGCACTTTACAAACACTTTCCTTAGATGATCTAAATGTTGCTGATCTGTTTTGGAAAAAACAGTTAAATCATCTAGATAAATAACCAGAAAATCATGTATTTCTTTAGCAAAAGCAATTTTCGTTGCTCTTTGAAATGTAGCTCTTGCATTCTTGAGTCCAAATGGCATCTTGACATATTTAAAAGTACCCCATGGTGTTGTAAATGTTGTTTTATCTTGATCATCAGGATGAACCAGAATCTGGTTATACCCTGAAAATCCATCCAGAAGAGATATCCTAGAAGATCCCACTACCCTTTGCAGGATATGGTCCATTTTAGGCAAAGGATAGTTATCTTTTAAAGAAACTTTATTCAAATTTCTCAAATCGACACACAGTCTAATTTCTCCAGTCTTTTTTCATGTTGGTACTAGATTTGAAACCCATTCAGAAAACTTAATAGGAGCTATAATTCTTGTTTCATACATTCTTTTAATTTCCTTTTCAATTGAAGGTAGTAAAACATGATTGATCCTCCTAAGTTTTTGTTTAAAAGGTTTCTGATCTGGTTTCAAAGGTATTGTATGTTGAATGATTGATGTATCATATGATTTAAGATCTTCATAACTCCAGGCAAAAACATCCTGGAATTCTTTTAAGAGTTCAACATATTTAACCTTTTGATCTGCTGGCAGAGATTTGGATAACTTAACCATTTTTGGATTTTCTGGTGTTCCTAAGTTGCATTCTTCAATATCAGCCTTAACAGGTTCCATTTTGGGTTTAAAGGGAATGTCATTTGAGTCAAAAAGATCTTCCAAAGGAGTTAATCCTTTGGGTAAATGATTATCTTTCAGATTAATGATTTCAGTTTCATCTTCTATGATCTCATCGAATTCCATTTGTATCAAATCTTGCATATCTTTTTCAGTGAATTTGGTTGGGTGAAGCATATGAATTGCAGTCTCTTTTGAAATATTCATTTCTTGTTCATTTACTTGATCAGATTCATTGGTTGTTATGTCTTCATCTATATTATTGTTAGAAAACTCATTTTCTAGTGTCAAAAAACTATTGATCTGATTATTGTTTACAAATACTTTCCAATTCATTAGATTGTCTGGTATAGCAGGTCTATGTCTAATCTCAGCTGTGAACTGATGATTAGGTCCAAAATTCAATTTACATGTGCTAGCGAACATTGCAAGACTGTGAGCATGCAAATTTTGTTTCCTGGGAATCTTGGCAATTGAGCTTGTAGAAAAGTGTTGAGAATTTCCACAATTGTTTCTCTGTATTGTTTCAATCTGGGATCTTTTGTTGAACATTCACCATTAATCTGTTGGATAATTAATTCAGAGTCTCCTATGATTGATACTCTAATTTCTCCCAACTTTTTGACATATTTAAGCCCTAGCAAAAGAGCTTCGTATTCAGCCATGTTGTTAGTGCATTTAAAATTCAATCTATAAGAATGACCTTCAGCATGATCATTTTCAACATTATGTAACCAAATTCCAGCCCCTGCTCCTAACTTGTTTACTGAGCCATCAAATTCTAAATTCCACAGAATTTCATGTTCATAATCTTCATCAACTGTTTTAACATGTTTCTTAATAGGAGCTAGTTGTTTAGCTTTTTCTGGTATTTCTTGGTTGTCTGGTGTTTCTTTGTTTTCTGAAATCTCTCCGATCTGAACAGTGGATTTATTTGTAGTTTCCTTTTCAGGTGCTTCTAGCTCAGTTGGAAGGTCCATTTCAGCATTATAAAGGCTGAAAGAGTCCATGTCGGAATGTACTGAATAGACAGGGAAGTTTTCAGGCTTCTCATGAATACTGACTAAGTACTTCATCAAGGTCTCTCTATATAATCTTTTAGGTTGACCAAATACTGAAATAGTGGCATATGACATGTCTAATTGAATAGATCCTCCAAGTTTAGCACCCCAGGATCTAGACAACAACATACCATATTTAGGAGGAATATCAGCCACTACTATATCCATCAAAACAGACTTCGCAGGGTATTGCACCAAAGTAACACACAAATATTTAATCAAACCTAAACATCTTACCTGACTAGAATCAAAAGAAAACAGATCTTTATACGGTCTGGTAATGTCTAAATTTAATCTTTCCATCACAGCTTTTGGCATCAAATTATGGGATGCTCCAGAATCAAGCATAGCATTATGGAGTATTTTGTCATGAACGTTCAAGCTCACATAAAATGGAGGAGTTCCTCCACTTTCTGGTTTGCCATTTACCTCGGGCCCAAATAGGAGTTTGGGTTGATCATCAAGAATATTCACTGAATCATCCATTCCAGTAATGTTAATGTTAAGAGATTTGCTGATTTGACTTCTATAGACATCATGGCTAGCCAATTCTGATAAAGGAACAACTATCTTTAGTTTGCCTATTTCAGCCTCTAGATTGAAAGGTTTTTTTGTTTGAGCTCTAGTGTTCTGGACAGTTGGATTTTCTCTATTTTTTGGATCTTCAACATTTTTCTCTTTTTCATGAGTGGGATTATGATTTGAAGGTGTTTCTGAACTAACTTCTACTGTTTCTTCTACATTTCCTATAGGAGGAAAAGTATTAGATAGTTGTTTATTACTTGGTTGGTTGTCAGATACATCTTCAATTATTGGATTTGAGGGATTAGGAGTTGTTCTAGACAAAATTTGTACAGGGAGAATGTTTTGTACAGGAGGGATTTTACCTTTGACATTTTGTTTTACAGCTTTCTGTTTGCTATTCTCTGGCACATCAATCCGTCTGCTTCTCAAATTGTACTGTTTATGAACTTCATAAATTGTTGTGTCATAGCCTTCCTTAAAATCAAAATTTTCTCCTGAATGAGTTTGGAATGTTTCAAGGATGTGATTCTCTTGATCATCCTGAGATAGGAAAACTTTTGGTTCATTTTTGTCCTCCGTTACATTGTTTATTTCAACATCCTCAGTAGGTTCTTCAGAAGTTGAACCTTCAACAAAATTTTCTTGGAAAGGTGGCCTGATATTTTGGTCAGGGAAATTCTTCCCAATATTTTGGTTCTGATTTCTTCTAAAATTTGGGTTTCTCACAACATTTTGATTATCACCAGTAGACTTTCTTTCGATTGTCTCCACTCTGTCTCCCAATCTTTCCATACCTTTAATGATTGCATCCATCTTTCTTTCAAAAGCTGAAGGTTCTTCATTCATAGGCATTCTTCTTTCGGCCCTAGCTCTGGCTCGTTTTTCTATAAGGTTTGCTTCCACACTAACCACTATGCTTTGCATTTCCTCTAGGGTTTGGGGGGCTCTTTCCCTGAGTGAATAGGCTATGTCAGAGTCAAAACCATCCGGGAATTTAACCAATACTGAGTCAGGAGGGGGTCTAAGGTTCTGGGGAACAGCGTTATATGCTTCATTGAATCTTATTATGTAATCTTGCACTGTTTCATTAGGTCTTCTCCTTAATTTTTCAAATTCTGATAGGATCTGAAGAGGGTCTTTCTTCTTCTCCCATCTATTCAAAAATTCCCTATACAAGGCTGGTAAATCAGCAATATTGTTTGGAGCAAGGGCCCTAAACCATGTCCTAACTTCCCCAGTAAGACTCTGAACAAAAATTCTCATTCGGACATCATCAGTGTCAATTTCATAGAATTCAAAGTAATCAGTCATCCTTTTGGTATGTTGTTGAGCTGTGTAAGTACCTGAGCCATCAAAAGGTGTGATCTTACTTTGATAATCTTGGGGCAAAGCTACAGGGTTGGCTGGCAACTGTAACAGAGCATATCTATTGGCCATTGGAAGGTGTAATGGAATAATAGGTGATGGTGGTCTGGGTGGAGGAGTAAAAGGGGTGACTGGGGTTTGAAAAGCTTGAGGAAAAGTAACTGAACTTGGGGAAGCTTCAGTAATTACAGAAATGTTTGAACTTTCTTCAAAGGTCTGTTCAGATGAAATGGAGTTTTGTAAATGTCTGTCAAGGTGATATGAAACAAATCTGAATTGCAAATCTTCAAAAAACAATGGATCTGGAACTAATCTTGATAATTCAGTTTTAGAAAAATTTACAAATAAGGATGTTTCAAATCGCTCATCAAAAGGAATTTCATCAACATATATAATCTTCACGGGACAGGATGCAGATCTAGAAAGAGGTCTGGAACTTCCAGAACTCTCTTGACTTCCTCTTTCAGAACTTTCTTGACTTCCTTGTCTTCTAAGAATCCTAGGAATCAGATTTGGATTTTCAAATATCGGTGGTGGATTAGGGTCAGGATTTGACCTGGTATGACGAATCCTTTCTGAAGCCAGTTTTCCTAGACTTTATCTTTTTGGATTTTTTTTATTGAAATGAAAGTACAACTTCTACAAATTCTTCAAGAAATAATGATTTCTGATTAAAATTTTCTCAAAGATTTATTGAACTAGAGAGTCTGATTAAACATTTGAAACTAAGGTTCAGTGTATAAGCTAAATCAGAGATAGACTGAAGCAACATTTATTTACTATGCAGTTGCAGAGCAAAAGCATTTCAAAGGCTACCTGGATGATCTTCAGACTCTGTCTATAACTTATAAGCAAACAGTAGTAACAATAAAAATGATTCGGTCCCCAGTATGGTCGCCACTATGTTATCACTCAAGTTTTCCTTGAAGTTGTAAGAAAATGAAAGTATACCCGAGGTAACCACAAACCAACCTTCAGATGCAGAATCTAGCCAATCTGCATCCAGAGAGGGCTCTCTCTTTATAATTTATCTTTGTTCCTAGAAAGTTTTAGGCTATTTATAAATCCAAGAGTTTGTTTGAAAATGGTGGAATTCGCCAACTAAGGGCAAGGTTGAATATTTTCAGGCCATTGGGCTATGGAGTCGAAAGGATGGCTTTACTGGATTAATCTTCTACACACAAGATGGCTTTGCAGGGCAAGATAGCCAAACATAGAACAATTTTTAGGAATTAAAGTGGATTGAATGGGTTTTGAAGGGATGAAAGGCACTCAAGAATCTTTCAACATGTTCAAAAGAAAGAAATGGAATGATTACAAATAAAGAGCAGTGAAGAATTCTTTACTATAGTAATCAATGTGCTTAAATTAGCGAAGCAAGAGCAATTAAGAATTCGTTGCTTATAACCAATTTAGAAGAAAACATTTAGAATAATTACAACTGAAATCATAGTACAATTAAGTAAATTCTGATTTATTATTTTATGTCAATTATTCAGAAATGGACACAATGATATTATAAACAGATATAAAACTTAAAACATAGGATAGAAAGACTTATTGAATTGTAGTCCGACACATGAATCCTGCAAAAAGTCTTGAGCTTCAAATTGTCATCCAGCAAGCCACAAATAAATTTCTCCAAAACACTTTTATTCCAAAAACATCAATGTCACAGCAAAGTAGTAGAATCCACTCTCAATACTTTATTCAAGGGTTTATTTATACAAAAAATGATTTATAATATCTCACACTGACCTAGGAAATAATCTAGGGTGACTAATGAATAAGTTACAATAAAAGAGGAGACAGATGGTCTTGTAGATAGGACAAAAGATCACTGCTGGTGTGTTGTTTCCTCCCTTTGTGGATGTGCTAGAGGCAGGTCCTACAAAAGGGCTCGATGCTGTCCTTTTGAGTAATCTTTTTTGACTGCTTTGCTTGTCTGATACTCTTTATTTCTACTGATACTCTTTAACCTTTAGTCATCTATTTATCCTTTACACAATAATAAAAGGCAAAATTTTCTATCTGAAGATGAATTTTACAAAATTTCCAACAGGTCTTCCCACCATTTGTCTTCTGCTATTATGGTTCTTTTGAGTTTTCTTAATGTTTCATCGGCTTCTGTGTATCTGAAAAAATTGGGCCGATGTGGGAATAAATACCTTATTTCATGCTCAAGATGAAACAAATTCTTTAACCTGTCATAGAGATTCCTCCCTGTAGGCAATGTTGATTCTGATGAGCTGGTAGAGGAACATGTGACGTTGTGAGAATGTATGTCTAATTTGTTGACATAAGTTTCCAATTCCATTATTTTGTCTTCTGAAAGCATCGGACTGGGCAACCCGCTGGCTAATAAAACATTAAACCTTTCTTTAAATGCACTGACCTCTTGCTGGATATCTGAGCATTTTCTTTCCAGATTTTGCATAAAAATTTTATTGGTAAAAACCATTTTTATTTCTAAAATAGTACCTGTCCTATCCTCAATTCCAAGCTTTGCAAGCTGCTGCTTGGTCTGGGTGTTCAAAAACTGTATAAGTTGATTTTCTTGCTCAGGTCTGTCCCTTAATTCTTCTATTGTTTTGTCAATTTCTTCTTGAGCTACTTTGACCAAGTCATTTTGTTCAAAGATTATTTGAACAAAGGACCAAATACTCTTTATTGAATCAATAATATTGTTCCAAAGAATTTCATTTATTTCTCTTAAAGGCTTTTCTAATGAGAGATCTTTTTCTAAAGCCTTAACCAATTTTTCCAACCTCTTAATTTCCCTTGTATTATCAGCAACAGTCTTTTTTGACATATCATATTTTTGTTCCAAATTCACCAGCTGTAATTTTGTAGATTGAAGTTCTGTGACTCTGAGTTTTAAACTTTCCATTTGTTTTGCTAATTCATCAGAACTTAAATTGGAAGTATTTACCTGTGATGGATCTGTTTGTTGATCTGCTGCTGTTGTACCTGTAGTTGTAGTAGCCCCTGTGGTGGATGTCTGCATGATAGCTTCCTTTTCTTTTAATGCCTGCTCCAGTTCTTTCTCGGTTTCACTTAGTTGCTCAGTCATTTTCAGGAGCAACTCCATCATTTCTTCTTGTGAATTTTCCTTCAAAACTTCTTGAGTTTGGGGATGCCTTGAGGCTGGAAATTTCAATTGCTTTCTCAGTGCAGCAATATCATCATCCTTCTTTTTAATCAGTGCCTCAATGCTTTTTATATCTTTGGGATTGTGACCCAAAATGATGATTATTTCTTCCAGAGATTTTATTCTGTTATCTTTTGCCTGAGAAGAAGCTTTCTCAATTTGCAACTGGGTACTTGTATTATTTAAAGAATCTTGCAATCTATGGGCTGCCATTGCTTTATCAGTAAGGGTGGAATATATCATTTCCCTAGTTTGTTTATGTAGCTCTATCTGGTCTAATGGATGAATGTCTTTTGCTAGGACCTCAAAATTGGTCCTAATGTAATCAGATGCTGTCTTGGGTTTTGGCACTTTGGATTTGCAATGGCTCATCATCATCTTCCCTTGCTGAATGTCAAAATCTGACATTAATCTTTCTTGATTGTGTGTATCCAATCTAAGATACTGATCATATACTTGCATTCTCAATGGGTCATTCTTGGCTTTTATATTAATGAAATTCTTCTTTATATCACCTGCATCTGTCTTTGGCTGTTTAAAGGAAGATACTTCAGTGCTCAACTGTTTTTGTAACTCCTTTCCTTTATGACCTGTGTGTGTTACACTAACTGAACCAGTTAGTTGACTATCTTCTCTTTCATCATCAAACATCTCATCTATAGATTCCACTTCTGGAAGTGGATTCAGTTTATGCTTCTTAGCCTGGTGTTGTTGTGAAGATTCTTTGGGAGGAGTGGGATCTGCAACCTGTCTTTTCTTGCCTATTTCCATATTAGATGGAGTCTGCAATTCTGAAACCTCAGGATGATTAACTTGAACAGGGGAAACCTGTGTTTGATCTGGTGCCTTGGAGGTTTGAGGCTTTTCTGTCATAATGAAAGTTTCAATAACTTGTACTTCAGGCTCGTTCCCTTTGCCTTTAGACTCAACTGTAATTGATGGACTGATTTCCTGTAATCCCTGTTGAAGATTTCCTGCTGAAGAAGTGCCAATATGAGGTACCTGCACTTGCCCAAAATATTCTAGGTCAAACTTTTTCTCAAGATCTTTCATAATTTTGTTCATATTGTCTTCTTCATTATCTTGCTCAACTAGTGTTCATTCCACCCACTCATCTTGATTAGCATATTGTTCTATTTCTAGAATTTTGTGGTGAAAGTAGGGTGCTGATTTTTTCTTCATTCTTTTGTCACAGATAAAATTGAATGGATCATAAGGAATCCAACGGAAACTCTTTTGTAACTTGAAATGGTTTTGCAATATATTTTCTGCTTCATGTTCAGCATCCATAGAATTGCATATAAAGGGACCTAACTGACTTTTGATTCTGAGTTGTGCTTTCTTCTTAACATTACAAAAATGAATAACATCATAATTATTCATTTGCCTGAAATATTCTAAGGCAAAAAGTCTCATAGGCACATATTTAGGCAGCTTGAATGGACAAAGTTCACATCCATATATTCTGATTTCTGAATGATTTTGGTACAAATACCAGTCTCCAACTTTGTATGTCCTTGAAAGCTGCAAATTTTTCTTAATCTCATTGCTTAGCCTTGGAGGAGCAACTCCTGTCAACATGGTAGTTGCAGGATGTATGAAAAGATCAATGAACTCATCATAAGAATAGGGAGAATTATAGGAACTGTGAGTTATGGCAGACCAAAATATAACAGATCTAGGGTTTCCTTTGGCATCAAGCTTTTGAACAAGAAAATGGAACTTCTCTGATTGATAATAGATGATGAGATGGTAAATGGCTGAGGAATACTTAAACACTTTCTCATTATCTAACCTCATAAACTGGTCATGGATTTTATTTGCAATGAAAGATGCAAAATCATATTTCACAGCAGGTGGCTGTCCAGGTGTGAAGATGGATAATAATACTAGGGTCAATTCATCAACATACTCACTAGTATTAAAACCCAGTACAAAGGATATCATATTCAGGATGAGCTTGCCTAAATTAGTAAAATAAGAAAAACCATAGGGAGGAGGGCCCTTAGGTTGATGTTCAGGTAACATAAAGGTCTGGCAAATGCATTTTAATTTTTCTTGGGACAATTGGGTAGACTTTTCAAGTAGTTCTTCCATAGACAAAGGAGTAAGATTTTGATCAGGTTCAAAATGGAGCATTGTATTAATAGCTTGAGGAGTAATGGGGAACAGGACACTCTGGTCAGGGGACATCACTGCTCTTTGAGTTGGATCATAATTGGAATGACAGTAGTGGATAATTTCTGGGAATATACGGACTGAGGGGATGAGATATCTTGGGAAATTGGATTCCCATAACCCAGTGACATCCAAACCTTTCGAATAATCATCTCTGCAGCGACAATAACTTCGAATGAGATTTTCATCGAACACTAAGTCTTTAATTTGAAAGTCTTTATCCACTAATGGCAAGTATTCCAATTCTCTGTGAGGGGCGTTTAATGGGGCTACACTCAGGGCTACCGGGACTTCCATTTTGGTTCTTGTGTATTCAAAGTGGAAATTTCGGGGGTTTTTCACAGAACGGGAGCAATTTCAGTTTTGAAAGTATTCTTTCAGTTGCAGGAACTAAAACACACCAATATAAAACTTCTTTTCAGATTATGGCTTGAATTTAACACTGGAATGTGGATTTTTTACAGAGTTCCAGCAGGAAAACGGATAAATACCTGTTTTATGGAAAATGTCGAGATTTACAGGTACTGGTCAATGGCGGATGAATGCTCGGGCACTGGTATAACAATGGCGTTCCGCAATTTTGGTTGACGACGGCTTAAATAGTGGAATTTTCGAATTTTTCAGTGGAGGGCGCAGTCGCTTTCAACAGAGAAAATGACAGAAAATACACAGAATTTTGTTTTATTTACAAAGTCAATAGGGATTTTTTTATTTTTTCGAGGATGACGTCATTATTGTACGGGAGGACACATCACCGGGATCGGGCGGTAAGCAGTAATTTCCGCACCGCTTTCGGGGGTTGGCAGTTTTTTGTGAGATGGGAGCGATTCCATTCGGAGATCAGCACGTGGCTGATGCACTGTTTCAAAACCACCGTGATCCCGCACGTTAACGATCGGACGATGGATGGCTAGCGGAATTACAGCGGGCCGTTGATCTGGGAATGGGCGATCGGACGGGTGATATGACGTGAAGATGGCGAGGGATTTAACGTGTGGGCCCAAAAGAATTATTATTTAATTAAATATTCTGGGCGGCTTCCGATTGGTTGGAGGTCCGGTTATTAATTAATCCGAATGATTAATTAATCCCTGTATTATACGGGCGAATGATCGGGGATTTGGTTTTTAAACCAGAGTTTAGTGGAACTCGGGAATGTTAACTCCGGTTAGGACCTCGGGCGAAAAGAAAATGCCAAGGGGACGGGTTATTTGTTTTTTCGTTTAAAACATATAAAACTATATGTTTAAAACCCTTTTCGATATTTTTATTATATGGTGATAAATAAATAATATTTATTAACCATAGGGGCGGGGATAGTTTATATAGGTATATTTTGGCCAAAGGGTTTTTATTGTGGGATTTTTTATTTAATAAAGGGGATTAAATAAACTTTGGCCAAAACTTAGAATAAATGGGTTTTTTGGGTTATTATTATAAAATGGACTTATAGATAATAGGATAAGGTATTTTAATAAGGATTTAATAAATAAATCAGATGTTGATATGACAAAGGGACAAGGAAAACTCAAAATACTTTACACAACTAAGAAAGTGAAGATTTATGAAGCAAATTGTAATCTTAACTTCAACACTTAAACATAGAATAGTAAGTAATTTTGAGGGTTTATTATGGAAATTTGTATGATTTTCCTAAGTAAAATGGAATTTTACTTAGGAAAAGATTTAAAGTGAATGATTATAATGATAAATAACTTCAAATACTTAGGTCTTTTTGATCATTAGGCCGAGGGTCCGGTCCCTCCAAAAGTCAAGGAAATGCCTTGAGCCCCTTTGATCTTCAAATTCCTTAGCACTTTGAGGGAAATTAGTAAAACTCTTAGGGAGAAAGTGAGATGGGAAATTAATGATTCTGACTTTGCCTTCTGTGAAATACTTCCAATGTATTTTCTGCTTCAGTACTTATGATGAAAGTAAAGGATTAAACACATTTAGCACCATCATTCATCACATGAAACTTTGCAACACCATCTACCTACCCTATCTACTTTACACTACCATTTTCTCTTCTTTATTAGGGTGCACTTAGACTGGCAAACCCTTATCAATCTTCTTTTCTTTTACAAGGAAAATCTACCTAATTCTACCCTTATTACATCCGAGGGCTCAGATTAAACTGTTGAGCACCTTTTATTAACTCTACCTATCTATTTATCTGCCAAAATTGAACTGTTTGGTCAAATATTTATTCTCTATTTTACAACATGAAATTGAAAAATGAATGAGTCAAGTTTAAACAGTTTGATTCTTCATAAATTGTGGCAAAAGTTTGACAAACTACACACAATTTTGTTTATTACAAAAAATGAAATAGTAGTGGCATTTTGACTTGCACACTTTCCTAGTCTATTTTTTCTTGGGGTTCATTTCTCTCACTTTTTTGACCAATTTATTCTTTTTACCCTGATTTTTCTTTTAGGATATACCCTCTTTACATTTTTTAAAATTTTTTTATTTTTCGATTTTTTAAGAATATGGAACACCTTTGCACAAGAAAAAGGTTTGAACATATTGCATAGTTCAATAAGACAATCATGAAAAATGACACCTATTGGTATAGGATTCTAACAGTTAGTGATCTTAAGACTTTCTCAACCAAAGTAGATTCGGTTATTGTTTCTCCCAGATTTCTCATACGATTTACAATATCATCAAGATGTAAAAAGAAATTGGCAATGCTCTCCTCATTATCCATTTTTAGATTCTCATATTGAATTCTGAGAGTTTGGAGTTTAGCACTTTTTACCTTTGCATTACCTTCATAACTTAGAATGATTTTGTCCCATATTGCCTTTGCTGTATTCAGCTGCATGACTTTGACAAATTCTGATTCAGTTAGACTTCCCAATAGAGCATTGACTGCCTTTTCATTTGTTTCATAATTATTTCCTTCCACCGAATCTGTTGGTATTACAGCTGGATATTGATATCCTCCTTCAACAATTGCCCATACCTCTGCTCCCAGAGACTGAAGATAGGATCTCATCTTTGTTTTCCAGAAGATTAAATTGTTTCCGTTAAAGAGCGGAGGCCTGATAGATGTTGTTCCATCTTGATTGCTCATCTTGCTTGATCTTCCTTCTAGCGGCTAAGCTTTTTCAGAATGACCTGATCTGATACCAATTGTTGGAAAAACACTGAGAGGGGGGGGGGGGGTGAATCAGTATTTAGAGTTGACTGACAATTTTTAGTTTTTCTTTCTTTTAAAACCATATGTTACATTACTCCATCCAACTTGTATGTCCAGAGATCTTATTATGTCTTTACTTAGATCATTGCATCATTCATTCATCAGATAAGCAGTAAGCATGAACAGAAATAATAGAACAAACCATCAAACATAAGCAACACATATGAACACCAGGATTTAAGGTGGAAACCCAATTCGGGAGAAAAACCACCGCTGTTGTAATCTCAGTTTTCAATATTTATTATAAAGAATACTTCTTACAATTTTATGCTGGTGCAGACTCATACCAGCACGCAGACACCCATCTGCAGAAGGCTACAACCTTCTCTCGTTTAACAGCCTCTCCTGGAAGGGAGCTACTACCCCCTGCTCTCATTTACCAACTACCGCTGGAAGGGAGCTACAACCCCCTCACTGAAGGCTTCGACCCTCAGATCTATTGCGGACCACGTTTCATCCACTTCCACACACCATACCTTGCATGCAACCAAATTTATTTATTTTCTTCAGAGGTGCATTCTTAATTTAGATCTCTCAGCAATCTGTTACCCATTCCATACAGATATACTTCAGAGTGAAGTATTCATTCACAACCCTTAATGCATATGTTCTTCATGATTTCGTTAGTCGATTAAACCAGGAATTAATCATCATCTGATCTAGAGATATTGATCAATCATCATATTCACCGGTGCACCATAGATTCAAATATATCAGAGTTTATTCATACAGATATCTCTAAAAGAGATTCGTTTATTATCAACCCTTTCGCATGCACACAATTCTTCATAATTCTCATCACCTTATATAGTTTTCGCCTTTATTAAAACCTTGGGTCAAAACCATTCAATTTCTAATGGTATTCCTGGACGGGGTCAAAATAGATAATCTAGCGGGGTTTCCATAACTCACATTGTTCTATTGAATTAATTTAATATTTTGAACTTAACTTTAGGATTAAAGTTAACCCTTCGCATTTTAACGCTTTCAAACAATATGGTAAACCTTTGACCCCTGGCCCACAAATATGGTCAATATCCAATCAAATACGCGCATGGTACCATAGGTAAACTTTGTGCAAGTCCAGCGTCCGATCACAGTTCGATAGCAGGCTTCCAGATCAACGGCATATATGCATATCGCTCGACCTTCGATGCCGAACGTTAACGTGCGATGGCCCGCCGTACTTTGGTTATTCTTCGTGCACCTTCCTCATACGACCACCGTCCGATGGCTTCCCTCCATATCAACGACGCACAACAATATCGCTAGGCGTCCTAGGTCGAACTATAACATGTGATGGCGCGCAGTGACAAGCAGTTTTCCGTGGGTCTCCTTGCCACGTGTCGAGTGATTTATGGAATCACTCCCAACTCTTCAAATACCGCTCACTCCGCATAGGTGCTATGATGAAAACCGTAAACTTCCTTCACTGTTCACTCGGTCATGGTTCCGCTCTTCCACGCAGGGTTCCGTCGCCTTTTCAATGTATTATTATAAGTAAGTTGCGCTTTAAGGTTTTGCCTTTTATTACAGTTCCATTGCTAAGTTTAACGCTTTTTTCACAATTTCGTTTGAGTCTTTTAACATACATTCTTTACACCGGTTGCTGCCTTCCGACCTTGACACAACACAATGTCACTTTGTCTTCAATTCTGCTATGATATATATAATATATCAACCTTCCATTGTACGTTCGGAGTTCTATCCTGTCATAGTTCCGCTTCTAACTGCACATTCAAGTTCTTGATTCCGCAAGCTAATCACTGTACTATGGTCCATCGCAATTATAACCTTTGCTACATTCATCATATCTCTGCAACCATTAATTCCTTCAATGGATTTCTTACTTATCATAGATTACCATTCACTTATTCTTTTCTATTCGATGGCCTTTTTCTCCTACTCTGTCTCTGGACAATTCTGCTTCAATTATGCATTCTACTTCTATTCAGTGTCTCTGCGTTGTCTGCTGCCTTAGTTCCTTATTTTCCTTGCTTCCTCTCTGCTTCTCCTTATCTGCCTTGCTTCCTCTCTGCTTCTTGTTTAATGTTGATCCTTATTTCTATGTTTGCCTTATTGCTGTTCAGATGCCCCTTCTTTGCTACTTCCTTTGCCATCAATGAAAACATTTCCAACAAACTTTAGGTTCACATGCATTGGTTTAAAATTCATTTTTAGTCACATGTCTTATTTTTCCTGATTCCGCAACGAATTCTATGCAAAACAAGTGATTTTCGCTGTAGAATCACCTGATCATTCTGCATAAAATCTATAAAATCTATAAATGAGAATGCTGCAGAATCATGTTTTTATGCTAAAATGAATGGGATGATGACCTTTCAAGTATTTAGTGGTTTAGGGTAACGGTAAGGTCATACAATTGATTTTCATAATCATCCAAGCATGAAAAATCATAAATAACACCATCATTGCTTTCCACTCCCTAATTTGTCATCATTCTCTTCACATTAAAATTTAATTCCTTAAAAAAATCACCCAAAGCTCCTCTCTGTCATTTAATTTTCAACTTTTGCATGTTTCAGTTAGTTGTCACCTTTGAAATTTTAGCTTTGTGGCAAACAACTTGTTGTCCAATTTGTTTTTTACAGGTGTCACATTTTTAAGAGGGCAGTTTGGGTTATAAAGGGAGATGGCCATGAAGAGGAAAGCATAAAAAGGAGGCTCTATTGTTATATAGGAGCTCATGGACCTTAAACTTATCATGGAAGACCTCAACTTCACACAAGTTTTCATCAAGACAGGTTACATGCATTTCTTCCAGGAGCTACAAGGGGATTTGTTGTGTTTTTTTGGACTGTTTGAGCAGTTGGTTTCAAGAGGAATTTTCAGGCAACTGAAGATGAGTTTCAAACATTTGAAGGAGGTTTTTTCTAAGCACAGAACAAGGAACAATAACCTCTTTCAATTTTCTCCCAGGTGCTACCAATTTGGAGATTCGAAGTTTCCTTTGGGACCTATTTTCAAAATTCAAAATTTTCCTGTTTTATACATGATTTTATAATGCCGATTCCGCACAACTTGAGATGGTTTTCAAAAAAAAAAGAGAGGGTTTTCTTCTAAAAATTATTATATACAAAAAAATCCTCCCTAATTTCAACATCTATCAGGGATCGAGAGATAATAGCTCATGATTGCAGCCTTATTTTTCAGAAAAAACATAGTTATTTTCATTGGTAGATGAAGTTGTTGAAGGTGAAAAAGTTGTTTCTTGAGGAGGGTAAGAGGTATTTTGAACCAAAATTTCCTTATAATGAATCATCCTAGCATCTGACAAAACCATGGACCTTTTCTAGGCCTAAAATCCCAATTCTGTGAAAATTATGGGAAGTTAGGAAATTCTGCAGCGTGTCCCAGGCTTGAAGCTCAGTTTTTGCTACGGAATTTCTAAAGATATATTTTTGGTTTTAAGCCAATTTAATTGACATGGTTAAGGAACATTAAAGTTTTTATTTAAATTCTTTTGATCACTTAACACTCTCCAATGGTCAAAAGTAGCAGAGGTACATCACTGATGACCTAATTGTTTTCGCTACGGAATTTCGCTACAAAAGTAGCTTAAAAATCTGTTTTTATAGCGAGGTTAGAATCCGAAGAACAGTTCCTAAATTCTAGCCATTATGTTTTATTGTTAAATCATGTTTTCTGCCACCTCATAAGGCTTCTCTTTCGATTAAGCCTTTCTATGTATGGAGCTTTAATAGTTAGTTAAGTTAATAATGAGTGAAAGACTCCTATTAGGTTTCTAACTCTCGAAAACATAATTGTTTCTACTTTTCCTCCTTGTAATCAGTTGTTAGTTAGATTAGGTGTCCTTGAAGATATTCGATGGTCTAGCCTAGCTGGTAGACATGATTTAAATGTGCCTAACTCTATAAATAGGGAGAGGAAAGAGTTTGAAAGGGTTGGAAAATGTTATCTCAGAAGGCTAATTTGTAAAGCTTTGGAGTTTCAGCCATATACATTGAAAATATAGCTTTTTTTCACCTGAGATTCTTATTATATTTCAATGAGTTGTTGTCCTATCTTTCTAAATGTTTTCTTCCCATGTCTTAATTCTAATTACTCAGAACTCATGTTGCTCATGCTCTAACTTCCTTTAAGTATTAAGCTATGGTATATCTCTCTTAATATTTTGCTTTCAATATCTAGATATCTCATTACTCAGAATTTGTGTTTCTCATGCTCTGACTTCCTTTGAACCTCAAGTTATTGAATATTTCTTGTGTGTGTTTTTCTTTCATTGAAATATTTACAAGCCTTAGCTTCCACGAGGAATGCCTTTGTTAGTGAATTATCTAGCACTGACTCCATATGCCCAATTGTAGCAAATATTCTACATTTTTCACTTGCAATCAAATCACAACCAAGTCATTACCATAGAGTTAGCCATCTAATACAGTTTGTATTGAAAGGATCATAAATTATCTTGAGAGATCCCTCTCATACTGAAGAGGCTAATCTTTAGTCAAAATCTGGTATGAAATATTTACTCCATATTGACCATTGCAGCATCCCAACAGGACTCAATTTGGTGATAACATTTTGGTGCCGTTGTTGGGGACAAACGTGTAAATTTTCCCTGGGAAGAACGAAAAAGTTTCAGTTCTAAGGTCTGAGAGCAACATACACTTAGGCACATATTGGTTGTATTTCTACTATGGTGACTCCACTGCTTGAGGATCAGTAGCTTGATGAAGTTCCAAGATGAGTTCCATTGCAAGAATAAATGCCAGGTATGCCCCTATGAATTGGTCTCACATCCCTGGTTTTCCAAATCCTATGCCAAAGGTCAATTGGTTAACTGATATTCCTATATTTAAAGATGAAAAGAAAGACAATTTTGCTCTTCATTTGGTTAGCTTCTATATGCATGTACACAGACTTAAGGTTCAGTTCCCTGAGGATTGTCTCATGAATATTTTTCTGGTCACTTTAGAGGGAAAAGCATGGTCTTGGTACAAAAGCTTGAAAAATGGTTCATTATATTCTCTTTCTGATTTCCATGTTGCATTTTATGAGATGTATGAAGAATTTCATTGTTCCTTATTGCTGGTCAAAGATTGTTGTAAACATTGTGTGAGTTTTATTGAATATTTGGAAAATTGTTATGAATATGATGAGTTCATGTATGAGGAAATTTCAGAGGCCCTTCATGACAATCCCTTTCATCACCAAGAAAAAAGGATAGCCTCTCTCTTGGATGAAAATGAAACCCAACAGGATTTTATCTATGAAAATCATGTTACATCCTCTGAGTTTGATGAAAATTTGCAGCAAACTTGTCAATATTTTGATCAACAGGAATATGAAAATCATTTCAAACAACAAGAGGAGATACTGGAAGATAATTGCTATAATCATCAGGTAAAGGAAGAATTTTATTCTTCATGTCATTCTTTGCATCATCCTACATCAAATGAAGAAAATTTTGAAAATCAAAGTTTATACAATCAGATGGGTATGCTTGTTGAATCATATGAAGAGTTATCTTTAGAAATTTCTGTGGTACATGCTAGGGTAGTTCCTTTTGAAAGTGTCCAAGATTTATCCAAGCATTTCTTCCTCTCAAATAAAAATAATGATCAAAATATTTTTCCTTTTTTATTTGAGAAAGGTCGCAAGGGTTATAATGAAAAATATGAAAAAGGAACACCATCAAAGGATCATATTTACTCACACTTTCTTGTTCATCAACAATAACTATTTGTGCATACTCTCAAAGATCTTTTTGCAAATCTGGTGGAATCTTCTATAGGAATGAATTTCAGTATGATTTTTAGTTATGTATACAAATTTAGATGGTGGAGCAACTGGTCATCTCTCATGAATGGTTTTATTATCAGAGAAGTGGAATTTCCGTTCCAATCTAGTACTAACTGTAGCATATCTTAACTTTTTGATTGGATTCATTGGAAGAGTGAGATCACTTGATTCAATTTTTATGTTGATCAAGTAGAGTAGGATCATTTGTATATAAATAAGCTTGAATATCAAGAATTTTATCAGTTTTAGTTTTAAATTCAGCATGTGTACTTTCAATTCTTTAGCAGCTACTGGTTTTTTCAGTGCCAAAATTACGGGTCAGTGCAGGTTGCAAGTTTTCATTTTGAAGATGGGAGAAACCCAATGGAGGTCGAATTGGAACTACTAGTTCTTTGTTGTACCACAGGGGCACACCATCCCAAGTGGAGCCACTGTTATCACACATAAATTTTTAATTTTTGATTAGGGTCACTCATGTAGGTTTCATCTGTCTCATAAGGTTGGTCCATGAAATTGATGAAAAAAATCATGAAATAAGTCTTTATCCTAAGTCAAAAACACCTCATTAGTCATGTCATCTCAATAATATCGATCAAGTTTCATTTTAGGTTCACATGCATTGGTTTAAAATTCCTTTTTAGTTACATGTCTGATTTTTCCCGATTCCGCAGCGAATTCTATGCAAAACAGGTGATTTTAGTTGCAGAATCACCTGATCACTCTACAGCAAATCTATAAAATTTATAACTGAGAATGCTGGGGAATCATGTTTTTCTGCTAAAATGAATGGGATTATGAAATTTCAAGTATTTAGTGGTTTAAGGTAAAGGTAAGGTCATACAATTGATTTTCATAATCATCCAAGCATGCAAAAGCATAAATACCACCATCATTGCTTTCCACTCTCCCTCATTTTTCATCATTCTCTCCACATTCAAATTTCATTATTTAAAAAAATCACCCAAAGCTCCTCCATGTCATTAAATTTTCAACCTTTTCATGTATCAATCAGTTTTCGCCTTTGAAAAGTTTAGCTTTGTGGAAAACAACTTTCTGTCCAATTTGTTTTTACAGGTGTCACATTTTTAAGAGGGAAATTTCGGTTATAAAGGGAGATGGCCATGAAGAGCAAAGCATAAAAAGGAGGCTTTTTTGTTATATAGGAGCTCATTGACCTTAAACTGATCATGGAATACCTCAGCTTCACACAAGTTTTCATCCAGATAGGTTACATGCATTTCTGCCAAGAGCTACAAGGGGATTTGTTGTGTTTTTTTGGACTGTTTGAGTTGTTGGTTTCAAGAGTAATTTTCAGGCAACTGAAGATGATTTTCAAAAATATGAAGGAGTTTCTTTCTATTCATAGAAAAAGGAACAATAACCTCTTTCAATTTTCTCCCAGTTGCTACCAATTTGGAGATTCGAAGTTTCCTTTGGGACCTATTTTCAGAATTTCGAATTTTCCTGTTTTATACATGATTGTATAATGCAGATTCCGGACAGCTGGAGATGGTTTTCAAAACACCAAGAGAGGTTTTTATTCTAAAAATTATTATATACAAAAACCTCCTCCATTCTGTCAACATATATCAGGGATCGAGAGATAGGAGCTCATGATTTCAGCCTTATTGTTTAGAAAAAACAGTGTTATTTTTATTGGTAGATGAAGTTGCTGAAGGTAAAAAAGTTGTTTCTTAAGGAGGGTAAGAGGTATTTTGAACCAAATTTTCCTTCTCATGCTTCATCCTTTCATATCACAGAGCCATGGATCTTTTCTAGGACTAAAATCTCAATTATGTGAAGTCTGTGGGAAGTTATGAAATTCTACAGTGTGTCCCAGGCTTGAAGCTCAGTTTTTGCTGTGGAATTTCTTAAGATATATTTTTGGTTTTAAGCCACTTTAATTGACCTGGTTAAGGAATTTTAAATTTTTTATTTAATTTTTTTTTATCACCTAACACCCTCCAATTTTCAAAAGTAGCAAAGGTACATCACAGATGACCTAATTGTTTTTGCTACAGAATTTCGCTACAAAAGTAGCTTAAAACTCTATTTTTACAACGAGGTCAGTTTTAGAAATATATGAAGGGTAAATAATTTTTTCAAAATTGTTCCCCATGGGAAATGCCAAAGAGTATCAGAGCAGTGATAAAGAGTATCGTAGGATATATATATTTTTGAATGGAAACACTCATCACAAGAGTGGTTTGGAGATTCCAACTCATCATGCTGCCACATCATCAACATGACAGTTTATAATCAGAATTCGAAGAACAGTTCCTAAATTCCAGCCATTATTTTTAATTGTTAAATCTTGTTTTCTGCCACCTCATAAGGCTTCTCTTTCGATAAATACTTTCTATTTATGGAGATTTAATAGTTAGTTAAGTTAATAATGAGTGAAAGACTCCTATTAGGTTTCTAACTCTTGAAAACATAATTGTTTCTACTTTACCTCCTTGTAATTAGTTGTTAGTTAGATTAGGTGTCCTTGAAGATATTAGATGGTCTAGCCCAGCTGGTAGACATGATGTAAAGGTGCCTAACTCTATAAATAGGGAGAGGAAAGAGTTTGAAAGGGTTGGAAAATGTTATCTCAGAAGACTAATTTGTAAAGCTTTGGAGTTTCAGCCATATACAGTGACAATACATATTTTCTTCACCTGAGATTCTTATTATATTTCAATGAGTTGTTGGCCTATATTTCTAAATGTTTTCACCCAATGTCTTAATGCTTATTACTCAAAAATAATTTTGCTCATGCTCTGACTTCCTTTAAGTATTAAGCTACGGTATATCTCTCTTAATATTTTTCTTTCAATATCTTGATGTCTCATTCCTTAGAATTCGTGTTTCTCTTGCTTTGACTTCCTTTGAACCTCAAGTTATTTAATATTTCCTGTGTGTGTTGTTATTTCATTAAAATATTTACAAGCCTCGGCTTCCACAAGGAATGCCTTTGTTACTGAATTCTCTAGCACTGACTCCATAAGCCCAATGGTAGCAAATATTCTACATTTTTTACCTGCAATCAAATCACAACCAAGTCATTATCATAGAGTTATCCATATAATAGATTTTGTATTGAAAATATCATAAGTTATCTTGAGAGAGCCCTCTCAGATTGAAGAGACTAATCTTAAGTCAAAATTTGGTATGAAATAATTACTCCATATTGACCATTACAGCAGCCCAACAAGACTAAATTTGGTGATAATGTCCATTTGTCCGTGAATGATAAGTTGTTTTTAAGGCTAACTTTATGCCTAAACTCGCAAATAGATCCTTCCAAAACTTGGAAGTGAACTTTGCATCCCTGTCTGACACAATATTATTTGTAACACCATGCAATCTGACTAAATATATGATGAACACCTATGCTACATCACTAACTAATTTTGTAGTCTTCACTGGAATGAATTATTCTACCTTTTTCAACCTTTCCACAACAACCATGATATAATCATGTTGTCGCACTGTTCTTGGAAAACCCATGATAACGTCAATGGAAATGACTTCCCATTTTCATTCTAGAATCGCAATAGGAGGTAGTAGACTAGACCACCTGGAACTATACAATCTACCTTTACCTACTGATAACCCAAACATTTGGCTACAAACTCTGCCACATATTTCCTTAGATTCAGCCAATAATAGAACCTCTTCATTGCAGTCAATCTCGTCTGATAGCCTGGGTGACTTGAATATGGTTTCACATGAAACTTCCTCAATAACACCTTCTTGAGCTTTCTATTGTCTGTCACATATATCCTATCTCTAAACCTTACCAATCCATATATCACGAGACAATAGTCCACATCCTATACACTATCACCTATACCCGTACCACTACTTGTACCTTTACTCCACTTCTATCTGTGTCTAAGTTCCATATACTTGACATCCTATTGACCTGCCTGCAAGATCCTATCATGTAAATCTATCCCATAGGATCTCATAGTTGCAATGCGATTTACTTGTATCCGCCTGCTAATAACATCTGCGACCCTGTTCTCTTTACCTTTTATGTATTTAATCTCAAAATAAAATTCATTGATCATATCCAACCATCTATCTTCCCTGGAATTCAGATTCAGATAGTCAAACAAATACCTCAATCCACTGTGATCACTCTTCAGTACAAGCCTCCTGCCAATAATATAGTGTCAGGTAAATTTACTAAGTAAACTAACAAAGGTGTTTTACTTATCAATCTAGGTTTGTAGACATGGAAACATGTCCAAAGTATATGGATTTCAGATAAAGTCAATTTTGGAAGGTAAGGCTCAAAGGTTGAATTAAATGCATATTAAAAATATAATTTCTAACTAAAAATTCTCTGATTGAAGATGCAGTAAGCAAAGGAAGAGGCTCCTAACTTAGGAGGTCCCGTTTGTCCTTCCCCACAGTATTGTCCTCAAGAAGAGAAACTAAAGAGAAAAAAAATTTGATGTGTAGAAAGCAAGAGAAGAGGCTCCTAACTTAGGAGGTCTTGGTTGTCCTTCCACACATTTCTACTCTAACAACATTACCATTGCATAAAATCATAAACTAGAATTCAAGAAACAATTCAAGAAATGCAAAAGGATGATTTTTAGTTGGGATTCATAACTTGATAGAAAGATAATTTAACTTAAATACTTGGTTGTCCTTTCATACACAAATTATATTTTAAACCAAAATCCTCCAAAAAAATCATACACAAATCATAACACATCTAAGTAACTGAATCATAAAACTGAAACAATAAATACTGAATCAAAACTATGCTAATTTATACAAAATTTAACCAAAGTGTACTTAGTTTGCTATGGGGAACCTCCAACCTTGCCTTGTACACCTAAAGAATTATTTAGCTACAAATAATTTAATAAAGCATCCACAACATTAACAACAAATACAATAGTAGAAATGATTCTTCAAATTATCTCAAAAGTCTCCAATAATCTTAATACCAAATTACACAAATTACCTTTGTTTAAATAGGAAAATCATAAAAAAAATTTACTCTAATGGCTCTAACAAAATTATCAATCCTAATCCATCCTTACAGGTCGAACTCATCAAGTATGGTTCACAAAATCACGAAAAATCCCACAAAATAATAAATCTGCCCCTTTTTACTAGGAATTCCTAAATGACAGGTCAAGTTTGACCAACGTTGAGCGGGCATGTTTTTGCTCAGTTTGACTGAACCAATAGGTATTTCTCCATCCCTGGTTCCTAATATTTCAAAATATGCACTCAGATCTCGCCCAGGTGTCCTGCACATATGAGTTTAATGGAGTTATTACGAGAATTTTTAATGCAGTCCAAAAATACTCTTAAACCCAAATTTTTACAAAAATTTCCAAAAATTTAAAAACTTAATTTAGTTACCTGAATATGAAAAATAGGACTAAAATTAGGCATATATAGGTGAAACAAGATGGAATATGGTGGTAAATAAATGGATTTTTGTAATATTCCAAAATAGGGAAAACGGGAATATTAAACGTAAAAATGGAAAATGCACTAAACATCAATACATCAAATACATGAGAGGATCACTAAGCCATTTTATTATATGTAATAGCAGAAATGAAGTACAATAAATTGAGAAGGAGACACTCAAGCTAGGCAAAACAAGCCTGAAATGACCCTAAACATCAAGACATTAGAAATTGTTGTTGCATAAACTGCTGAGAGGATATGACTGCGCAATCCTACTGGAAATAATTGCTGCTAGAAACTAGGAATGCATAGATATGTTGATCTGGTTCTCAGAAAATGTCGGGATTAGAGATCTGGACTTTCTATCACAATTCCAAGATAACCCAGAAAGGGTTTTCGGAAATAACAATGATGAAAAATGCATCCCTAGGGATGAATTATGCTTTGTATTTGGGTAACTATTGGGCGGTGGATGATTTGATGAGAAAATAGTTGATACTCCTACCCACTGAATTTTTGGATGAAGGGATGCTCCCCTCACTGGATGATAATTTCAAAACCTTTGGTTATTAACCCTCCACTGAATCTGCCCACCTGGATTGTGAAATTCGTTAAGGAGATTGTGCTGCTGAAGGTGGCTGAATATTGGCCTAATGCCGGATGATGGAATGTAGCTCATAGAACCTCTATTCAGTGGGCACTCGAAGTGTCCCAAGGAAGAGGGTGGGATTTCTGCTCGAAAACACCCTTGTGCTAAACAACACAGCAGATTCCGCTAAACAGCTGAGGCGTCCAAAAATTCATAAAAGAAAATAGATAAAAAATATTTAGAATGCCCTATTTGGCTACCATCCCCTTCTTTACATGCTTTGTGAGCCTCCACCCCCTTGGCCCCACTCAATAATGATGCTACTCTCATGGAGATTTCCTCCCATTATGACTGCGTTGTCTATTGGTCACTTTAATTGCTTATTAATTTAAACAACCAAGTGCTACATAAATTGTCAACCCAGGGAAGTCTGTTTATTTCAAAGGCAATCACACACTGTATATGCTCAATCTCAAAAGCAATGAAATGTTGTAGTAAAAATTACACTAATCACACCTTGTTTCAAACAAACTAAAGTTATAATTGAGTTACAGCAAAGGCAATCTTTCTATTGCAAACAATCACCAAAAGAATCCTGGATTACATTAAAAAGATAACAAACTAGGAAAGGAAACCAATCTACAGAAGAAAAGACCAATTATGCTATAACAGAGAACAGGACCCTATTCCCCAAGTAGGAATCTTCAGCACCTATTTCTGATTACCAAGATTTCACAAACTCATTCTGTAAACAAGATCACCAATTAAAATAATCCACAATTATCTAGGAATGAATTGTATGAAAACAATGCAACAAGTAATGGAAACAGAGTTTCAACAATAGATAACAGAGTTCCAATACTTCATAAATGATTTTAGCAAATAGAGTTCAAAAATTCATAAATGAAAATAACAGTTAACAAACTACGGAAATAAACGGGTGAATCTTGTGAAGAAGGTGGGCCCTTTCCTTCTCACAAGATTCCCTAGAAGAAGGAATTAGAATGAAATGCTTAAAACAAGATTTTATTCATCTGTCGAAAGTAACATATTACAAAGGATTCACGTTCCTTCTCTGTAAGTCTGTTTCAAGATAAACCTCCCGTAGTCTCCAATGTTCTCTAATGCTGATGTCTCCTCTTTTTAAAGAGGAGACATCTATTACAATTGATTACATTATAGAAATCCTATTTTTAACCCAATCTGTTCTTCTATACTGAAATAGAACCTTTCTGTTCTTCCATAGCAAAATGTTGTTACAATGGTTACGATGGTACTGGCTTCAAGGTGCAGTTGTTATGGCCAGTGTAACAGCTTCCTTACTTATCTTTTCTTGTTGTTGTCGTGCCTGAAATACTACTTCAAAATCGCAAATCACAGGCTGTTTCAGCAATGGGATTTGCGTATTATCCTGAATGTTTCAACAATGCGGTCTTCAGATAGCCATGATGGATTAACTTCAGTTTCAAACTGTTTCAGAAACTATATATTTTCGATTAATGGTTAAATATGAAAGTAATGTAAAATTACATGTAAAACAAGTTAAACATATAGTAAAGAGAAGAATGTTATATACCTTTGGAAGAATGGATGAAAGTGATAGTATAGGCTTTAAATATGGACTAGAAAAGAGTGGAATGATAGAAAAATGTATGGTCAAAAAG
This sequence comes from Pinus albicaulis, assembly GCA_034641835.2. Classification (NCBI taxonomy): domain Eukaryota; kingdom Viridiplantae; phylum Streptophyta; class Pinopsida; order Pinales; family Pinaceae; genus Pinus; species Pinus albicaulis. The sequence continues at coordinate 36,178 of JAXQQM020059528.1, forward strand.
GTACATTATAGAGTCTTAACATCCCCCCCAACTAAAAAGGTTGCATGTCCTCAGGCAACTTTAATTTGAATTAGAGCTCGGATACTGGCTTTTGGCATGCAAGTTACTTAGGCAGTAGCTATGGAAGGTACTGTCTGTTAAGGCTCTGAACCCTTGCGAATTTTTCAATCTTTGCCAAGCTGCGGCTTCATCCTTATTGGCCAACCTATGATGAGCATGATATTCCTCTGCTAGCATCCATAAAATAGGAAAATGAAAGCGGTACCCTATCCACTTTTCAGCACATTGCTGAACACATATGATGTAATTGGGTACTCTAGAGAATGTGGTTTCGAGATTAGTAGGACTAAAAGGATTTTACTCCTACTTTTCCTTAGATTATTGTTGCCAAAACATATTATTTTCTCTTAAAGTAGCAGTTTCTTTGGTCTGAATAAAATGTTGGCGGTCTTGGAGTATTGAAGCCTGTAATTGCCGTATGTGTTCAGTCATCCCTGGCTTCTTCAAAAATTGATAATATTCTGCCACAAATATGGCAAGGTTCTCTGGTTCTGGCCTTATCTTCATTATGCCTAGTTGCAAGAAAAGCAGTCTGCCATGTAATCTAATTAGAAAGGAAAGAGGTAAATTCCCTGATCTGAATGTCGCCAACAAGAGGGTTAAGATTAAACCTTATTTTTTTAGGGATGGCTTTATTGCCAAGGTACAACTCAAATAGTAAGTGTTGATCACTGGTGGAGGCTTCTGCAAATTTTTTCACAAACTATTCAGATGTAAGCACCTCATGGGGTCTTCCATCTTTGATTGCTTTCAACTGAAAGTGAACAAGGCATTCTGAGAGGAATAGAGAGTAATTTAGAGATGGTTTCCTAGTAGCCAGAAATTTTTGTACTAGTTCAAACATTAGGAGCAGTTTTCCTTTTAGCTCTTTATTCTGCTTCTTATGAGCCCTAGATTCCTGGAGTGTTTGCTCCAAGATCTCCTAGTTTGAATATATATGATTCTGCCATACTAGTTTCTGCTGCTGCATGATTTTATCTTGCGAAATGGCATATTATTTCTTCCATTTATTCATTATTTGTTGCTTATTCCATGGTTCAATTTGTGTTACAGTATTGCAAGTGGTAGGCCAAGGTATATTTGGAGTAGAAATAACAACAGGAACTTTAGATTTAACAGTTACAATAGGCTGGGGTACTTGTAAATTAACTTTTTTTTCTGAAATTTTGGAAAGCCCTACTGGTTCTTGTGTCACAGTAGGGTGTTCCTCTTTAACTGCAGAAGATTTAGATGCTCCTGGCATTGGGACTTGAACTATCTTATATCCTTCTTACTGATAAATGTTTCCACATTGGCTGCACATATATTCCTTATATGGATCATTTTCTGTATGTTTATGTGCCATGGATGCTGTATGGGCCAGGGTATAAAAATTGAGCTCCCTATCATAAGATTCCTTTGTTGTCGCCAATGCTTGCTTATAGGTTTCCAATTCTGATCTTAGAAGCTCATTTTCTTGTAAAAGGGAAGCCAAAGTGACTAGGCTTTGCGTATCAGTTGCATTCTCAGGAATTGATTGCTATGTTTCAGCTGTAGCTGGTTCTTGTGTGACAGCTAGAGCTGGTTCCTTTGTGGCAGCTACTAAATAAGTAACATCCTTAGTGTCTAGTTCTTGTACATCGACAGCTAGTTCTTGTGTTTCAGCTACTGACTGAGTAGCTGATTCTTGTGTGACAACTACTTGTTCTGTAGAAAATGATGTCACATTACACTGGGCATCTGGTTCTTGTGTTTCAGTGCCACAGGGTGAGACAGGTAATAATTCTGGGGTTTGGAAGGGTGGTGATGTGTGTAGTTTTAACAAAATGGTTGCGGGAACAGGGGTAGTAGGAATGGTTGTTGCTTCAGTAGACGTCCTCATTCGTCTCCTAGGTAAGAAGGCAGAAAAAGCAATAGTTTGCTTTTTCCTTTTATGAGAGGGTTTTTCCTGAGGAGAAGGGCTATCAGAGGAGGTAGCTGCTTTAGTTGTAGCACTTGTTTGTGTTTTTGGTAGGGAGGCAGTTGTGATTTTCCTTTTCCTTTTACGAATAGAGGAAGATGTTGGTGTATCAGCCTGAGAATCATCACTGGGAATATGGACAGTAGGATCAGATGATTCTGCTAAGTGGTGGGATGTACTTGAAGAAAGGTTAATTGTATTAGTTGGTTTTGTGGATTGAATTGGTGGAGGGTCAGGGATATTCTCTGGTTGCTGCTCGTGGGAACTTTTAGGAATTTCTTGAGGATTTTCAGTAGCTTCTTGAGGAATTTCAGCAGCTTGCTCAGGGTCTAGGGGTGGGTTGTTTAGAGGAGGGTTTTGTTGAGCAAAACCCCTCTGAATTAGTAGCTGCACAAGGCGGTGATGGGTGAGGGAAAGGAGTGGGAATTTTACCTGTCTGTAGTATTGTGACATATTTCTAATACACCCAAGTAAATAATAAGGAATATTTAGCAGTTGACCATGTCGTAAATGATTCAACAAGACAAAATCATGCTGGTATACTACCTAGTAGTGACCTTCACAAGTGAGGTAATGTTTGACGAATTCAACAACTTTTGTCCAAGGAGGCAGTAATGAATGAAGTCGGACACCCTGGCTTTTTGGCTCGACTTGTTCTCCTGGCAGAAGAAAATCTTTTTGTGCATTCAAAATGATATTCTTTCGACTAAACCATCGAGTGCCAGTGACCGACAGACCTAAAACATGTGCTATGTCACCCTCTAAGACTGGAATTTGAACTCTCTGGATAGTAGAATGGTTTTCCTGAAGATTTTGTGCAAATTCAAGGACCTGTTGTGGATCAAAATCTTGAAGCCTCTGAAAATATCCTACCCAGCCTGCCTGCTGAAAAATCGATACACCTCTGGGTATAATTCAAGCAGATCTATCGAGCCGAGCTCATGTCAAATAGCAGGTCCTCCCATAGTTAACCAGCTTTGGTAAAATGCATAGTCAAAAGCCAAGCTATCACACTTTGAACAGAGTAAATTTTTCGAATGAGAACATGGAATAACGGTGAAGGAGCGAGGTACTGGGTAAGAAATATGATGGTAATTGGCATGTTGTGAAATGATGTCATATAATTTTGATATTCCCCCCAACTACGGTTGGAATCATAACTTTAAGTGTGTGGGGATTGTGGTCATAATAAACGAAATCTTCTCTTTAAACCATATTTTAATTGTACTTACATATAAAATTTACATACCTCATGTTTACCTTTGACTTGTAGTTTGAAAAATATAGTGCTTGCTTATAATGGCTCAATAGTCATGGAAGAGCTTTAGAAGCTTTTTGAAACATGAGGGAGATTATATTAGAGATTTGTTTTATCATAGGAGAAGACAGTGAAAGGACAGAATTAGCATAAGGAATAGGAAAAGTGAAAATGAAAGAATTGAGGAAGATGGTTTCATGACAAAAAAATGTTGTATAGTCATATTTTTGGAGAAAGAAATGGTGTTTCAGCAACGAGAAAAATGGATGAAATGCTGCTGAAAAGTGGTGTTTCAGCAATGGGAAAATAAGGAAAATTTGTTGAGGAGTGGTGTTTTAACAGTGGGAAAATGGGGAAAATGTTTGCTGAAGAATGGTGTTTCAGCAATGTGAAAAGTAGGGAAAGTATTTGCTGATGGATGGTGTTTCAGCAATGTGAAAAATAGGGAAAACGACATGAAAAGGAAAAAAAGGAATGAAGGGAATGAATGATGAAATGTCACTAGAAGATGGGGAAATGAACTATGAATGAGTTGAAGTGAGGGGAGAAATGCTTCTCAAAATGAAGCTTGGATTTTCTTGTGGTGAAATTGTCCTTCCTTGGTAAGCCTTTCCCTAATCAAGAATCTGAAAAATAATCAATTGTAACATGCCATCCCTTGACAGGGATTATTATTTTAAGAAATCTAATCTAATACTAAAAATACAATGTAGAAAAATCAAATGCAATGAGGAGCAGAAGGCTCCCCTAAAAAGAGATAATGTGCATTTGCCATGCAAGTGGCCTTAAAATCTTCTTTGGAAATAGGGCACTCGTACAGACGAAGCCGATGACTATTTACTAATAGTGGTGTTTTAGAGTCATCAATTGTTAAGAGTCTTACTGTTCAATTGGGAAACACAATATCTATTTTGTAAGGTCCCAGCCATCTTGTACGTAGTTTCCCCTAAAAAATTTCAAACCGAGAATCATACAATAAAGCCTAATTGCCTTTTTGGAATTACTTATGCTTGATGATTTTATCATGCCACTTTGTTCTTTTTTGTTGGATCATAGTTTTCTGATGAATGGCATCTAATATTTTTTCATCCAATTCATAAAGCTGTTGCAACCTAGCTGCCTGTGCATCGGTCAAATCAAGGTTAACAACTAAATCAGTCCTTAAGATTTTAATTTCAAATTCCACAGGAAAAGCAACACTTTTACCATAAACCAATTCATAGGGAGAAAATCTTGTAGTATTTCTCTAGGTAGTTCTATAAGCCCATAGTGCTTCATGGAGCCTTTCAGACCAATCCTTCCAGTTGTCCTTCACTGTTTTTGTTAGAAAGGCTTCTATTAATTTGTTTGTACTCTCCACCTGCCCATTGGTTTTTGGGGTGGTATGGTGTAGTCATTCTATGATGAATGTGCTATTTCTAAAGGTGGCTTTGAAACCATGAGAAGTGAAAGGAGGTCCTCCATCTGTAAACTAGCTCTCTAGGGACTCCAAATCTAACAAAGATTTCTTCAAATAGGAAAGCTAGGACAACTTCTTCATTAGCTCTAAGGAGTGCTTTAGCCTCCACCCATTTAGTCATATAATATGTGCAGACTAATATATAAACTCTTTGATTGGATGGAGGATTAATGGGTCCTATAAATTCTAAGGCCCATCTTTCAAATGGTTCAAGTATTACCTGGGGGTTTAATGGCATTTCATCTCTATGATTAGGTTAACCCATTCTCTGATAGCTATCACAAGCTCGGACATATTTCTTTGCATCCTTAAAGAGTGAGGGCCAATAATAACCCATCCTAAGAATTTTATGTGTCATTCTCTTATCAGCAAAATGCCCTCCGCAAGGGCCATCATGACAAGCTTTTAGTATATCATACACCTCATCTTCTCTAATGCATCTTCGGATTTCATGATCAAGTCCTGTGTAGAAAAAACACCCACTTATCTAGCTATACTGAGCACTTTGTTGAATGATTTTTCTTTTCTCTCGATGTGATAGGTGTGATGGTAACTTCCCTGCAACCAGATAATTCGCAATGTCTGCATACCATGGTGAGTGAGAAGAAACTGCAAATAAATATTCATCAGGAAAGGAATCATCTACTGGAGTATTATCATCAAATTTTAACCGAGAAAGGAAATCAACAATAACATTTTCTTTACCTGGTCGATCTACAATTGTAACATCAAACTCTTGTAATAAAAATAACCATCTGGTGACTCGAGCATTTGTGACAAAATTTTTCATTAAATACTTGATAGCTGAGTAATCAGTATGGACTAAAGTAGAGTAACTAGTAATGTAATGTCGAAATTTATTAATAGCATAAATGACTGCTAAAAATTCCTTTTCGATAATTGTATAATTAAGCTCAACAAGAGTCATATTATTACTAATAAAGTAGATGGCATAAGGAAGATGGTTTTCCTCTTCTCCTAAGACAGCTCCAATTGCAGTATCCGAAGCATCCGAAGATATATGAAAGGGAAGTGCCCAATTAGGTCATTTCAAAATAGGAGTTGTGGATAACTAATGCTTGAGTTCTACAAAGGCTTCCTGGCAAAGATTAGTCCACTTGAATTCAACATTTTTCATGAGTAACAAAAACAAAGGAGAGGCTATTTTGGAAATTTTTTTAATAAATCTCCTATAATATCCTTCATGTCCTAAGAAAATTCTCACATCTGTTTGTGTTTTAGGAATATAAAGGTTCTGAATGACTTGTACTTTGGATGGATCCACCTGAATTCCTTGAGATGAAATAAAATGTCCAAGCACTACTCCTTCACTCATCATCATGTGAAATTTTTCGGTACTTAAGGAGAGGTGAGCTTGTATACATCGTTTAAGTACTTTCTCAAGGTTCTGTAATGCATCTTCAAAAGACACACCATAAGGGGTAAAGTCATCCATAAATATTTCCATAGAGTTGTTAAGCATATCAAAAAAGATTCCTATAACTGCTCTTTGAAAGGTTGCTGGTGCATTACATAGTCCAAATGGGAGAAATCTATAGGCAAAAGTTCCCCAAGGACTAGTAAAAATGGTCTTATCTTGGTCTTGGGGTGCAATTCTGATTTGGCTATACCCACTAAACCCATCTAAAAGGGAGAATAATTTCTTCCCTAACAAACTATCCAACACCTGATCAATGAACGGTAAAGGAAAGTGATCCTTTTGAGTGGCTTTATTTAAGGCTCTATAATCTACACACACTCTCCATTTCCCATTCTTCTTAGGAACTATTACCAGTGGGGAAACCCATTCACTGTCAAAGATAGGATATATAAACCCTGCATTAAGGAATTTTTGAAGTTCTTCTTTGAAAATTTCTCTTAAATTAGGCTTCATTCGTCGTTGGGGTTGACAGAATGGTCAAAAACCTTCCTTGATATAGATACGGTGAGTACATAATTCAGGAGAGATTCCATTCATGTCTGTATAGTCCCATGAGAATGCTTCCTTATTTTTAGGCAGTAACCTCATTAATTGTTGTGTTTCAGCAATTTCCAGGTTGGTATTTATGTTCAGTGTTTTGCCAGGTTTGATTTATACTATTATACTTTTAGAAGAGATGGTGGTTGATGTTTGAGGTATATATTCATATTTAAGCTTTTCCTGGGTATCTGATTTCAAAAGTGTAGCCAGCTGATTATGTGTTTCTAGAATCACCGAGGAGGATTCACAAATAAAATTATTAATTACCTCATCCTCAGTGGTATCTTTAAGGCTTAAATCTTGTCCGATAGTCAAAATAGGTTGAATAGCATGAGCATCATAGTCCATCCATACTGAATTATCATTATTAATCATGGGTGTAGCGTGAGGGTAAAGAGTAAGCTACTTAGTTTCATATCCATTGGAAATTGTCATTAAACTAGATCTGTAGCTGAGAAAGGCATCGGTTGTAGCTAACCAGGGCCTTCCCAAAATTAAAGGATGTCCCCCCAACTTTGTTTTAGTTTGTAACACCAGAAAGTCAGCTGGGTAATTCCAGGACTCAACTGAGATGACTAGGTCTTCAATAACTCCTTCTGGTTTGATTGTAGAGCGGTCAGCTAACTCTAGAATGGTTGGTGTATCTCTTATTGCGTTCTTTAGTTGTAATAGTTGTGAAGTTTCAAGAGTCATAATGTTTATAGCAGCACCTAAATCTACTTGAACTTGAGGGATTATTGTTTTACCGATTTGGACTGTCACAGTAGGATGGCTGGGGTCACCATATTTAACTGAAGGAGCTTTACTAGAAATTAATGCAGATAGATCACCCATAACATGGACTGTAAGTAGATATTTAGCTTTCCTATCGGGTTTCTTAACACAAATATCTCTCATCGTTCTGGCATAAATTGGTACATCTCTTAGTGCCTGTAAAAGTGGAATTTTGGGGGATCTTTAGCTTTACTACCAAGTTTCTTAACATAAATATCTTTCATGGTTCTGGCATAAATTGGTACATCTCTTAGTGCCTGTAAAAGTGGAATTTTAACATACAGATTCTGCAATTCCCCTAGAAGATTAAAAGCAGGTGGCTCAAGCGTTCTAGTTAAAACTAAACGCTCAGGGAATGGTGGCTCTGCTGTTTCAACACCCTTATTAGAGGGTGGTTGTACCTATTTATGTGAATCACATTTTTTCAGTTTCTTCTTTATTAGAATCGGAAGAGGTAACATCATCAATAATGGGTTCAACTATTTTCCCAGATCGTAAATGAATGTCATTACATTGCACAGGGAAAACAGGAAGTATAGGCTGGTTCTGAATATCAATAACTTGCACAGCTTTATTATTAGGGTTAGGATTTGGTTGTACAGGTAGCTGGGGTCTCATCATTTGATTATTCGGTGGAGCACCTGATGGTAGAGGAAGTGGTTGCTAAAATTGAGGAAATTGATTCGGAAAAGGGAGTTGTTGACCCCTCCAATTCGAATTCCACTGGTTAAAGTAAGATTGTTGTTGTGGAGGCCAAGGAGTCCACATTGCAGGATCTACAAAGGGAGGGTTTGTTTGTTGCATGGGTGGGTAATTCATTTGATTGAAGGGCGGGTATTGCATTTGGTTAAAGGGAGGGTAGTTTGCTTTACTAAAAGAAGGATAATCGTTCCAATGATTAGAAGATGTAAATGGAATATTAGAGTTCATACCTTGTACCCGTGGTTGCCATTGCCTTCTCTGTGTCAGCAGATAGTCTACTTCAACTTCTTCTTCGATTGGTTGCAATGCTGCTTTTATTCCTGGTAAAGAAGGGCATTGTTGTGTTTCATGATCTTTCTCACAAAGGGTGCAAATTGGCACCTTGTCCAATGGGCATTCCCTTAGTGGGTGTTTATCTCTGCATTTGGGGCAAAAGATAGCCAAAGTTGCTTATGCTTCGGCTTGTTTCTTCTTAACCTGCAAGGTGTCAATCTATGAAGCAAAAGAACTTAACATTTCATTTTTAAATTACTCAAGTAAATTACCTACTTCAGCTCTTGTTTCTCCTCCACTGGCTAATTTTTGAACTCTTGAATATGTGGTATCCTTGCTGTTTGATCTATTCCTTGCAGCTCCTCTTGAACATCTTTTGCAAAGGTTAACAATTTCATCATATGATTCTTTAGATATGTCCCCTTTACCAAGCATATTCAACATATCTAAACAGTCATCCCTTACCCCTTTCAATAGTATTGTTTTAATAATATCCTTACTTACATCGGGATGATTGGATATCTACAGGTTGTATTGTAGTCTTTCCACAAAGTCCTCCAGATTCTTGTCCTCCTTTTGTACCATCTTAAATAGTTCCTCTCTTTTCTCTCTTGTCCGGAAATAGTCTTGATATTTAAGCAAAAAATTCTGTTTCATCTATTCCCATGTTGTGATTACATGGCCTCCAAGACTCATGAACCACCTTAATGCATTTCCTTTTAATGTTGCTGGAAATAGCTTCAGTTTTTGAGCATTAGTAACATAATCATAACTTCTGCATAATATATCAAACTCGAAAAGAAATTGGTTGAGGAGGTAAATCCCCTCTGCGGACAGAGGCGATCCCTACTAGCCCAGCAGGGGTCTAGCAACAAACAAACAATGCTATGACGCAAGCTCCTAGTTACGAAATGAAAGACTTGGGATAAGAGCCTACCTGGATTCCAATGC